>CM046432.1:61021464-61026227 GCA_025506505.1 Flaveria sonorensis
AAAAGCATTCCTACCTTCGTACTTAAAGTTTACTAATGAAATTCTATTATGTGATCGTTTAATTTGTTTTGGCTTCTATGTATAAGTATTAATTTTTAATTTTTAATATGTACTATATTCAAATTTCGAATTTCAGATACATAGTTATGATAAAATTCAATATAAATGTTGTTACACAATCTACTCTTATTTAGTATAATATATTGTGTTTATTAAAATTAAGTTTGTAGTAAAGTTTTTGTGAAATACTACATAAGTTAAAACTTTATATGAGAACATGTCCCATTTTGAAACCAAAAATATTTCATAGGCACAAAATAATCTACTTTTAAGACTATTAATTGAACACATGTTAACAACATATCCCATTAAAGTATAGAATTTAAATTATATAATCTACTCTTAAATGAAAACACAGATACACAAATCCAGTACAAATGAGATTTTAATATGTACAAATAAGATTTTAGTGGATAGGTTGAAATGTTGGATTCTAAAATGATTAATAGAAGACAAAAGGACACAACGGCCCCTCCCTTTCTATTGCTTTTGTCAATAAACCTTCTTTTTTATTTTTTTTTCTTTTTGTATTCTTTCAATCCATTACTAAAATATAAAAGGCACGGGCCGTCGGGTACCCTTTCACTGTATTATACTCACTCTGGCCACACCACTTATTTTTCCTTTTACAACAACTTTCTATTCTTGAAGGACTTAAAATGAAACAAAATAACCGAAGGGCCAAAAAGAAAACTCTCCAAATTTACTTTTCTCATCAGAATCTTGCATCTTCAAAGCCGTGCAAGTCGCCGACTCTATTAACCGACTTCCTCATCATCGCCACTTTAGCCAGCTTATCAGCCATTCTCCAAGCCGACGTCGGCGTCAACGGCTCACCTTGCCCCTCATATTGAGCTTGAGCCTTGAGCCGCCGTTGCAACTCCCTCAACTCAGCTTCTAACCCGAGCATAAATCCATTTCCACAAGCCGAACCGGACGGCTCCATCAAGCCGCGAGCTGAAACAAGAATGTTGTACGCGCCGATTAGATCGTTTCCTTCCCTTAGCCGTCGTGACTCGGCTAAGGCTCGAGTCGAGATGAAGAACATTCTCAGCCGTTCGATGGTATAAGAAGCTGATGATCCAACGGTGGTGGGGTGAGGTACGATAAGAGCTTGTTGTGCACCGTAGATGATCTCCTGAGTCGATGATTCTCTGTAACAGCAGCGCACGGATAGTACTCGGTGGGACCGCACTGCCGACGATGGTGTTTTCAATTCAACCAACAACTCTCTCTCTTCGCCGGCCAACAACTCTCCGATATCGACGCTACTGGATCCGACGACTGTCGGCTCCGGCGCCGGTGAATAGACGGCGGCGATTACCGCCGGAGTTGAACCGGAAACAAGCTCTAACTGCAGCCAGAGATCCTGAACCACAACGTTGAGTAAATTTCGTATGCATTTTGCTAACAGATGGTCTTCTGTTATCTTGAGTGAATGTATGCGAATGTCGATTTGGGAGTGAGGATAACGGAGAGATGAAATCGAAGATTTGTGGTTAGAGTGATCGGTGAGGAGGATGATGGTGGCTACGGGGTTTTTCTCCTGTCGATCTACTAGGACTTTCACCGCCTTCTTCACGGCGTCTTTTGCGTTTGATGAGCCTTGGAGTACGGCCATTGCGTCGATGATGCAACGGGCGGCTCGCTTGCCGCCCGTTGTCATCCTTCGCAATGGTTGTAGCCTCTTGGAATGTGACGAAAACGCGACGATTGATAGACGGTCTGATGGTGAAAGTGATGAAATGATTGATCTCATTGCTTTTTTGGTCGTGTGTAGGTTTTTACTTGTGATTTTGCTGCTAACATCTATCACTGTTACCAAATCGATCGGAGCACGTTGCGTTTTCTCTGGTGCAGATGGAGCTTTTACCTTGAGCACAACCGCATACGTCTCGTGTCTCCGGGAAGCAGCTATAACTGCTGCCTCCGGTAACAGACGAACTTCAACATCTCTGTTATGATCATTAACAGGAGTACTGTATTGCTTCCGTTAACACAAAATCCTTCAGACTCTCCAACAGAATCCTCATCGCAATTTTCATCATATTCCGGAATTGGATTGAACCGAGCTTTTGGTGTCAACGACACCAAAGGCTCATCATCATTATAACTTTCAGAAGTTTGCTGCGCGATTCTTTTTTTTCAGTGAATCTCGCAGCCAACTTCTCTCTGGTTTGTGTACATCAAACCACCCCTGGTGTAAGTGTTGACGACCCACGTCGTCAACACACAACAGAGGCATCTCTTTCCATAAAGAGCTGCACACCGGACAAGCAAGGCTCCCTTGCGTCCTCACATGATCGGAGATGCACGGATAGTGAAAATTATGCGAGCACTCTGCAGTAAAAGTTGCCATTCCTCGCCCTTTCTTCACGCTCTGTAAGCATAATCCACATCTACGCTGCATATTCACAAACCAAATCGATCATCATTAAAATGATCATTGATGATTTGATTCATGTACACAATGTACAGATTCCGATGAGTTAATTCTTACCGTACGAAGGCTTAGGCCGGATTTGAGAAAAGAAAAGGGGGACCGTGGAGTGCTCTTGGTCTCGTACCGAAGCTCCGGACTGAGAGCCACCGCCGGGGACTGCGGGGCCGCGGCGGTGGCTCTACAGCGGAGGGTCGGGCTAGAAACCGAGTGAGATCGGATATGATTATTCTGTAGGTCGTCAATGGCGGTTGAATCGGGTTCTGGAGGGATGGATGTGCAGAAAACTCTTCTCCATCGTAACACCATCTTCTTTGCTTCTGTAGTGTGTTTTTGTTTCTGTTTGTAAATGAAACAGTCGGATTGTTATGAAGGTGATTTATTTTTGTATGATTATCTTGGGAATGTTAAAATATTAAAATGAGAAAAGATTGAATGAAATAGGAATATTTGTAGGAGAGACACGTGGCGGGCTGGTTTTAGTTTGAGGTTAATTAATGCTGTGGAATTTAATGAAATGAACGGTGCTGGAATGACAGGCTGGTGTATAGGTGATAGCTACCTTGTTTGTAAGTCAAAGCTCTCGGATATACATTTTAATATATATGAAAAAAGTTATTTCAAAGAAAAAACACATATTAATATATAAGTGAATATTTTATTAAAGTAATCTAATTTTCAATTCTTCGATGTTAATATAGTTTTGTTGCATTGGCGATTATACCTCACAAATATAGTATGAGTTATATTTGATCTAAGTGAGTATTAGTATGTGAAACAAGAAGAGCTCATGCATAAATCGAGTTATATATATATTATGCTTTCGTGATTTTTCATCAAAGGATATGTTTATGTTGAAATTGTGAACGAAAGCATATTGAATAATCTTTGATCCTTTAGGACATGTATTCATGTTTGTATCATAGCAATATAGCATATGCAATCAAGGATGATATGGAAGGACCCTTGGAAGGACCCTTCAAGAACTTAGAGCCATTAAATGTTTCAAGACATGTTTTAATGATTGTCATGAATCATTTTGCATTGGATATATGTTCTCCTTATCATCAACACTTTCTCAAACTACATGTTTACTCCATGTTCCTACTCTAAATTAGAATGCGCTACATGGATCTTTGAGAGATAAGATTCAACCAGAGGAACATGAAGCAACTACAGAGGAACATGAAGCAACTAAACGATGTATTTTTGGTTAAATATATATACACTTGAACCTACATTTTTTCTTTTTATAGGCATTGGTTATATGGAAATCCAATATTTGGGTTATTGGTACATCAATCACTCTCTATCTTTTTCTATCTCTACCACTATCACTATATAATACAAAACCCATTTTTATAAGACATTTAAAACAACTATTTAAGCATATGGTACAAGTGTGTTTATGCAAATGTTCCTAAAGTGTCCTCATTTAATAAACTTAGAATTAATACATGAGTTAATGCATATGATTAAATTCACTATATAAGTATTACTTTATTTATAACAATTTAAATTAACATTATATTTATATTTTTCATTTATATTTTTACTATTAAAATTAAGTATTATATTAATAACTAAATACTATTTACTAGGGCTGCAAACGAACCGAACGAACACGAACAAGGCTTTGTTCGTGTTCGTTCATTAAGAAATAAACTTGTTCATGAACTGTTCACGAACACTTACCGAACGGTTTTCCTTGTTCGTTTCGTTCATTAAGAAATGAACATGTTCATGAACTGTTCACGAACACTTACCGAACACAAATGAACACAAACAAATCAAACAAATGTTCATGAACATGACGAACACAAAGAAGTCCATAAACACAAACGAATCCAATGATCACATATTTATTTTAGAATAAAATCATTAATTTCATCATAAATTTACCAAAATAATAACACGTAACATAAATATCCAAACACTTGACATACTTGTCATAAAATAACTAAGACAAAATTAAGAACATAATCGAACACATTAACGAACATAAACGAACATATTATTGAATGTTCACGAACGACTTAACGAACACATTATCGAACGTTCACGAACATAAATGAACGAACACAGCTTGTGTTCATGTTCGTTCGTTTAACTAAACAAACGAAGTTTTCGTGTTCGTTTCGTTCATTTACAAAACGAACGAACATAAACGAACTTCCCGCCGAACAGTTCACGAACTGTTCGCTGAACGTTCAGTTTGTTTGTAGCCCTACTATTTACCAAATATTTACATAGTTATAATAAT